>CAXHKU010000269.1:0-22835 GCA_964017125.1 Flabesymbios commensalis
CCTGAAAGCCTAGGGACATGTCGCAAATAAACAAGTTGCAAGCAAACTGTGTAAAATTAATTGTTATAGATATAAGGCCAAGTGTAGAATATCGCGATGACGTCATAACGATAAAACTAAAAGAGCAATCCTCAATTTTCTTCGTTTTTTGAGAAGCCTGACTAAAAGTACCTGGTAAACGTCTATTACGAAAACTTCATTTCTTTAACCGTTACTGAGTTATATGAGCAAGTTTGAAGCTATTACGTAATGATGACGTCATAAAATCAAAATACAGAAAAATCAGTATGATTTCTGAAAAGCCCTTGGAAAACTACTGCCATGAAGTGTGCTTAGTTTTTTTCTACGCCCAACCGTTGTCGAGTTACTGCATTATTAGTTTGGGCGAAGCCGCCCAAACTATTCTTTTCCTTAAATACTTTCAACTATATTATTATTTTTAATCCTCTTCCACTATTTAAAAATTGCGCCCCTATTTCTCCTAGAGTATTTGATGTATAGACACCAAACTTGGCCACATTATTCGATAGGCACCAGAAAGAAGTGCTATGTGTTTTATAACAGATCCGACTAACAGATTTTGAGGAATGCTGGGTAAAAGGTCCCATTTTTCCCAGTCATAATACATTATGCGATTTTCAAATCGCCATATCTCCCAGAGTTTTTATCCGATCCTCTCCCAATTTCACGTGCCAACTCTCCAGGGTACCCTACAATACTCCACAAGTTTACAGAGCTTTCGCTTTAAAAACACCGGAAGTCGATTTTTCCCCATAGGTAATACATTGGACCTTCAGGACCTCATATCTCCTAGAGTTTTCAACCGATCCTCTCCATATTTTACATACACATGCTCTAGGGCACCCTCCAAATTCCTACGAGTTTTTAAAGCGTTGGCGCTGTTAGTTTTCAAGTAACCGGACGTTGATTTTCTCCCATAGGTAATACATTAGAACTTCATGACGTCATAACTCAGCGAATAAATTATTTACCTTCAATCTGATTAGTGTTCCTGAAAGCCTAGGGACATGTCGCAAATAAACAAGTTGCAAGCAAACTGTGTAAAATTAATTGTTATAGATATAAGGCCAAGTGTAGAATATCGCGATGACGTCATAACGATAAAACTAAAAGAGCAATCCTCAATTTTCTTCGTTTTTGAGAAGCCTGACTAAAAGTACCTGGTAAACGTCTATTACGAAAACTTCATTTCTTTAACCGTTACTGAGTTATATGAGCAAGTTTGAAGCTATTACGTAATGATGACGTCATAAAATCAAAATACAGAAAAATCAGTATGATTTCTGAAAAGCCCTTGGAAAACTACTGCCATGAAGTGTGCTTAGTTTTTTTCTACGCCCAACCGTTGTCGAGTTACTGCATTATTAGTTTGGGCGAAGCCGCCCAAACTATTCTTTTCCTTAAATACTTTCAACTATATTATTATTTTTAATCCTCTTCCACTATTTAAAAATTGCGCCCCTATTTCTCCTAGAGTATTTGATGTATAGACACCAAACTTGGCCACATTATTCGATAGGCACCAGAAAGAAGTGCTATGTGTTTTATAACAGATCCGACTAACAGATTTTGAGGAATGCTGGGTAAAAGGTCCCATTTTTCCCAGTCATAATACATTATGCGATTTTCAAATCGCCATATCTCCCAGAGTTTTTATCCGATCCTCTCCCAATTTCACGTGCCAACTCTCCAGGGTACCCTACAATACTCCACAAGTTTACAGAGCTTTCGCTTTAAAAACACCGGAAGTCGATTTTTCCCCATAGGTAATACATTGGACCTTCAGGACCTCATATCTCCTAGAGTTTTCAACCGATCCTCTCCATATTTTACATACACATGCTCTAGGGCACCCTCCAAATTCCTACGAGTTTTTAAAGCGTTGGCGCTGTTAGTTTTCAAGTAACCGGACGTTGATTTTCTCCCATAGGTAATACATTAGAACTTCATGACGTCATAACTCAGCGAATAAATTATTTACCTTCAATCTGATTAGTGTTCCTGAAAGCCTAGGGACATGTCGCAAATAAACAAGTTGCAAGCAAACTGTGTAAAATTAATTGTTATAGATATAAGGCCAAGTGTAGAATATCGCGATGACGTCATAACGATAAAACTAAAAGAGCAATCCTCAATTTTCTTCGTTTTTTGAGAAGCCTGACTAAAAGTACCTGGTAAACGTCTATTACGAAAACTTCATTTCTTTAACCGTTACTGAGTTATATGAGCAAGTTTGAAGCTATTACGTAATGATGACGTCATAAAATCAAAATACAGAAAAATCAGTATGATTTCTGAAAAGCCCTTGGAAAACTACTGCCATGAAGTGTGCTTAGTTTTTTTCTACGCCCAACCGTTGTCGAGTTACTGCATTATTAGTTTGGGCGAAGCCGCCCAAACTATTCTTTTCCTTAAATACTTTCAACTATATTATTATTTTTAATCCTCTTCCACTATTTAAAAATTGCGCCCCTATTTCTCCTAGAGTATTTGATGTATAGACACCAAACTTGGCCACATTATTCGATAGGCACCAGAAAGAAGTGCTATGTGTTTTATAACAGATCCGACTAACAGATTTTGAGGAATGCTGGGTAAAAGGTCCCATTTTTCCCAGTCATAATACATTATGCGATTTTCAAATCGCCATATCTCCCAGAGTTTTTATCCGATCCTCTCCCAATTTCACGTGCCAACTCTCCAGGGTACCCTACAATACTCCACAAGTTTACAGAGCTTTCGCTTTAAAAACACCGGAAGTCGATTTTTCCCCATAGGTAATACATTGGACCTTCAGGACCTCATATCTCCTAGAGTTTTCAACCGATCCTCTCCATATTTTACATACACATGCTCTAGGGCACCCTCCAAATTCCTACGAGTTTTTAAAGCGTTGGCGCTGTTAGTTTTCAAGTAACCGGACGTTGATTTTCTCCCATAGGTAATACATTAGAACTTCATGACGTCATAACTCAGCGAATAAATTATTTACCTTCAATCTGATTAGTGTTCCTGAAAGCCTAGGGACATGTCGCAAATAAACAAGTTGCAAGCAAACTGTGTAAAATTAATTGTTATAGATATAAGGCCAAGTGTAGAATATCGCGATGACGTCATAACGATAAAACTAAAAGAGCAATCCTCAATTTTCTTCGTTTTTTGAGAAGCCTGACTAAAAGTACCTGGTAAACGTCTATTACGAAAACTTCATTTCTTTAACCGTTACTGAGTTATATGAGCAAGTTTGAAGCTATTACGTAATGATGACGTCATAAAATCAAAATACAGAAAAATCAGTATGATTTCTGAAAAGCCCTTGGAAAACTACTGCCATGAAGTGTGCTTAGTTTTTTTCTACGCCCAACCGTTGTCGAGTTACTGCATTATTAGTTTGGGCGAAGCCGCCCAAACTATTCTTTTCCTTAAATACTTTCAACTATATTATTATTTTTAATCCTCTTCCACTATTTAAAAATTGCGCCCCTATTTCTCCTAGAGTATTTGATGTATAGACACCAAACTTGGCCACATTATTCGATAGGCACCAGAAAGAAGTGCTATGTGTTTTATAACAGATCCGACTAACAGATTTTGAGGAATGCTGGGTAAAAGGTCCCATTTTTCCCAGTCATAATACATTATGCGATTTTCAAATCGCCATATCTCCCAGAGTTTTTATCCGATCCTCTCCCAATTTCACGTGCCAACTCTCCAGGGTACCCTACAATACTCCACAAGTTTACAGAGCTTTCGCTTTAAAAACACCGGAAGTCGATTTTTCCCCATAGGTAATACATTGGACCTTCAGGACCTCATATCTCCTAGAGTTTTCAACCGATCCTCTCCATATTTTACATACACATGCTCTAGGGCACCCTCCAAATTCCTACGAGTTTTTAAAGCGTTGGCGCTGTTAGTTTTCAAGTAACCGGACGTTGATTTTCTCCCATAGGTAATACATTAGAACTTCATGACGTCATAACTCAGCGAATAAATTATTTACCTTCAATCTGATTAGTGTTCCTGAAAGCCTAGGGACATGTCGCAAATAAACAAGTTGCAAGCAAACTGTGTAAAATTAATTGTTATAGATATAAGGCCAAGTGTAGAATATCGCGATGACGTCATAACGATAAAACTAAAAGAGCAATCCTCAATTTTCTTCGTTTTTTGAGAAGCCTGACTAAAAGTACCTGGTAAACGTCTATTACGAAAACTTCATTTCTTTAACCGTTACTGAGTTATATGAGCAAGTTTGAAGCTATTACGTAATGATGACGTCATAAAATCAAAATACAGAAAAATCAGTATGATTTCTGAAAAGCCCTTGGAAAACTACTGCCATGAAGTGTGCTTAGTTTTTTTCTACGCCCAACCGTTGTCGAGTTACTGCATTATTAGTTTGGGCGAAGCCGCCCAAACTATTCTTTTCCTTAAATACTTTCAACTATATTATTATTTTTAATCCTCTTCCACTATTTAAAAATTGCGCCCCTATTTCTCCTAGAGTATTTGATGTATAGACACCAAACTTGGCCACATTATTCGATAGGCACCAGAAAGAAGTGCTATGTGTTTTATAACAGATCCGACTAACAGATTTTGAGGAATGCTGGGTAAAAGGTCCCATTTTTCCCAGTCATAATACATTATGCGATTTTCAAATCGCCATATCTCCCAGAGTTTTTATCCGATCCTCTCCCAATTTCACGTGCCAACTCTCCAGGGTACCCTACAATACTCCACAAGTTTACAGAGCTTTCGCTTTAAAAACACCGGAAGTCGATTTTTCCCCATAGGTAATACATTGGACCTTCAGGACCTCATATCTCCTAGAGTTTTCAACCGATCCTCTCCATATTTTACATACACATGCTCTAGGGCACCCTCCAAATTCCTACGAGTTTTTAAAGCGTTGGCGCTGTTAGTTTTCAAGTAACCGGACGTTGATTTTCTCCCATAGGTAATACATTAGAACTTCATGACGTCATAACTCAGCGAATAAATTATTTACCTTCAATCTGATTAGTGTTCCTGAAAGCCTAGGGACATGTCGCAAATAAACAAGTTGCAAGCAAACTGTGTAAAATTAATTGTTATAGATATAAGGCCAAGTGTAGAATATCGCGATGACGTCATAACGATAAAACTAAAAGAGCAATCCTCAATTTTCTTCGTTTTTTGAGAAGCCTGACTAAAAGTACCTGGTAAACGTCTATTACGAAAACTTCATTTCTTTAACCGTTACTGAGTTATATGAGCAAGTTTGAAGCTATTACGTAATGATGACGTCATAAAATCAAAATACAGAAAAATCAGTATGATTTCTGAAAAGCCCTTGGAAAACTACTGCCATGAAGTGTGCTTAGTTTTTTTCTACGCCCAACCGTTGTCGAGTTACTGCATTATTAGTTTGGGCGAAGCCGCCCAAACTATTCTTTTCCTTAAATACTTTCAACTATATTATTATTTTTAATCCTCTTCCACTATTTAAAAATTGCGCCCCTATTTCTCCTAGAGTATTTGATGTATAGACACCAAACTTGGCCACATTATTCGATAGGCACCAGAAAGAAGTGCTATGTGTTTTATAACAGATCCGACTAACAGATTTTGAGGAATGCTGGGTAAAAGGTCCCATTTTTCCCAGTCATAATACATTATGCGATTTTCAAATCGCCATATCTCCCAGAGTTTTTATCCGATCCTCTCCCAATTTCACGTGCCAACTCTCCAGGGTACCCTACAATACTCCACAAGTTTACAGAGCTTTCGCTTTAAAAACACCGGAAGTCGATTTTTCCCCATAGGTAATACATTGGACCTTCAGGACCTCATATCTCCTAGAGTTTTCAACCGATCCTCTCCATATTTTACATACACATGCTCTAGGGCACCCTCCAAATTCCTACGAGTTTTTAAAGCGTTGGCGCTGTTAGTTTTCAAGTAACCGGACGTTGATTTTCTCCCATAGGTAATACATTAGAACTTCATGACGTCATAACTCAGCGAATAAATTATTTACCTTCAATCTGATTAGTGTTCCTGAAAGCCTAGGGACATGTCGCAAATAAACAAGTTGCAAGCAAACTGTGTAAAATTAATTGTTATAGATATAAGGCCAAGTGTAGAATATCGCGATGACGTCATAACGATAAAACTAAAAGAGCAATCCTCAATTTTCTTCGTTTTTTGAGAAGCCTGACTAAAAGTACCTGGTAAACGTCTATTACGAAAACTTCATTTCTTTAACCGTTACTGAGTTATATGAGCAAGTTTGAAGCTATTACGTAATGATGACGTCATAAAATCAAAATACAGAAAAATCAGTATGATTTCTGAAAAGCCCTTGGAAAACTACTGCCATGAAGTGTGCTTAGTTTTTTTCTACGCCCAACCGTTGTCGAGTTACTGCATTATTAGTTTGGGCGAAGCCGCCCAAACTATTCTTTTCCTTAAATACTTTCAACTATATTATTATTTTTAATCCTCTTCCACTATTTAAAAATTGCGCCCCTATTTCTCCTAGAGTATTTGATGTATAGACACCAAACTTGGCCACATTATTCGATAGGCACCAGAAAGAAGTGCTATGTGTTTTATAACAGATCCGACTAACAGATTTTGAGGAATGCTGGGTAAAAGGTCCCATTTTTCCCAGTCATAATACATTATGCGATTTTCAAATCGCCATATCTCCCAGAGTTTTTATCCGATCCTCTCCCAATTTCACGTGCCAACTCTCCAGGGTACCCTACAATACTCCACAAGTTTACAGAGCTTTCGCTTTAAAAACACCGGAAGTCGATTTTTCCCCATAGGTAATACATTGGACCTTCAGGACCTCATATCTCCTAGAGTTTTCAACCGATCCTCTCCATATTTTACATACACATGCTCTAGGGCACCCTCCAAATTCCTACGAGTTTTTAAAGCGTTGGCGCTGTTAGTTTTCAAGTAACCGGACGTTGATTTTCTCCCATAGGTAATACATTAGAACTTCATGACGTCATAACTCAGCGAATAAATTATTTACCTTCAATCTGATTAGTGTTCCTGAAAGCCTAGGGACATGTCGCAAATAAACAAGTTGCAAGCAAACTGTGTAAAATTAATTGTTATAGATATAAGGCCAAGTGTAGAATATCGCGATGACGTCATAACGATAAAACTAAAAGAGCAATCCTCAATTTTCTTCGTTTTTTGAGAAGCCTGACTAAAAGTACCTGGTAAACGTCTATTACGAAAACTTCATTTCTTTAACCGTTACTGAGTTATATGAGCAAGTTTGAAGCTATTACGTAATGATGACGTCATAAAATCAAAATACAGAAAAATCAGTATGATTTCTGAAAAGCCCTTGGAAAACTACTGCCATGAAGTGTGCTTAGTTTTTTTCTACGCCCAACCGTTGTCGAGTTACTGCATTATTAGTTTGGGCGAAGCCGCCCAAACTATTCTTTTCCTTAAATACTTTCAACTATATTATTATTTTTAATCCTCTTCCACTATTTAAAAATTGCGCCCCTATTTCTCCTAGAGTATTTGATGTATAGACACCAAACTTGGCCACATTATTCGATAGGCACCAGAAAGAAGTGCTATGTGTTTTATAACAGATCCGACTAACAGATTTTGAGGAATGCTGGGTAAAAGGTCCCATTTTTCCCAGTCATAATACATTATGCGATTTTCAAATCGCCATATCTCCCAGAGTTTTTATCCGATCCTCTCCCAATTTCACGTGCCAACTCTCCAGGGTACCCTACAATACTCCACAAGTTTACAGAGCTTTCGCTTTAAAAACACCGGAAGTCGATTTTTCCCCATAGGTAATACATTGGACCTTCAGGACCTCATATCTCCTAGAGTTTTCAACCGATCCTCTCCATATTTTACATACACATGCTCTAGGGCACCCTCCAAATTCCTACGAGTTTTTAAAGCGTTGGCGCTGTTAGTTTTCAAGTAACCGGACGTTGATTTTCTCCCATAGGTAATACATTAGAACTTCATGACGTCATAACTCAGCGAATAAATTATTTACCTTCAATCTGATTAGTGTTCCTGAAAGCCTAGGGACATGTCGCAAATAAACAAGTTGCAAGCAAACTGTGTAAAATTAATTGTTATAGATATAAGGCCAAGTGTAGAATATCGCGATGACGTCATAACGATAAAACTAAAAGAGCAATCCTCAATTTTCTTCGTTTTTTGAGAAGCCTGACTAAAAGTACCTGGTAAACGTCTATTACGAAAACTTCATTTCTTTAACCGTTACTGAGTTATATGAGCAAGTTTGAAGCTATTACGTAATGATGACGTCATAAAATCAAAATACAGAAAAATCAGTATGATTTCTGAAAAGCCCTTGGAAAACTACTGCCATGAAGTGTGCTTAGTTTTTTTCTACGCCCAACCGTTGTCGAGTTACTGCATTATTAGTTTGGGCGAAGCCGCCCAAACTATTCTTTTCCTTAAATACTTTCAACTATATTATTATTTTTAATCCTCTTCCACTATTTAAAAATTGCGCCCCTATTTCTCCTAGAGTATTTGATGTATAGACACCAAACTTGGCCACATTATTCGATAGGCACCAGAAAGAAGTGCTATGTGTTTTATAACAGATCCGACTAACAGATTTTGAGGAATGCTGGGTAAAAGGTCCCATTTTTCCCAGTCATAATACATTATGCGATTTTCAAATCGCCATATCTCCCAGAGTTTTTATCCGATCCTCTCCCAATTTCACGTGCCAACTCTCCAGGGTACCCTACAATACTCCACAAGTTTACAGAGCTTTCGCTTTAAAAACACCGGAAGTCGATTTTTCCCCATAGGTAATACATTGGACCTTCAGGACCTCATATCTCCTAGAGTTTTCAACCGATCCTCTCCATATTTTACATACACATGCTCTAGGGCACCCTCCAAATTCCTACGAGTTTTTAAAGCGTTGGCGCTGTTAGTTTTCAAGTAACCGGACGTTGATTTTCTCCCATAGGTAATACATTAGAACTTCATGACGTCATAACTCAGCGAATAAATTATTTACCTTCAATCTGATTAGTGTTCCTGAAAGCCTAGGGACATGTCGCAAATAAACAAGTTGCAAGCAAACTGTGTAAAATTAATTGTTATAGATATAAGGCCAAGTGTAGAATATCGCGATGACGTCATAACGATAAAACTAAAAGAGCAATCCTCAATTTTCTTCGTTTTTTGAGAAGCCTGACTAAAAGTACCTGGTAAACGTCTATTACGAAAACTTCATTTCTTTAACCGTTACTGAGTTATATGAGCAAGTTTGAAGCTATTACGTAATGATGACGTCATAAAATCAAAATACAGAAAAATCAGTATGATTTCTGAAAAGCCCTTGGAAAACTACTGCCATGAAGTGTGCTTAGTTTTTTTCTACGCCCAACCGTTGTCGAGTTACTGCATTATTAGTTTGGGCGAAGCCGCCCAAACTATTCTTTTCCTTAAATACTTTCAACTATATTATTATTTTTAATCCTCTTCCACTATTTAAAAATTGCGCCCCTATTTCTCCTAGAGTATTTGATGTATAGACACCAAACTTGGCCACATTATTCGATAGGCACCAGAAAGAAGTGCTATGTGTTTTATAACAGATCCGACTAACAGATTTTGAGGAATGCTGGGTAAAAGGTCCCATTTTTCCCAGTCATAATACATTATGCGATTTTCAAATCGCCATATCTCCCAGAGTTTTTATCCGATCCTCTCCCAATTTCACGTGCCAACTCTCCAGGGTACCCTACAATACTCCACAAGTTTACAGAGCTTTCGCTTTAAAAACACCGGAAGTCGATTTTTCCCCATAGGTAATACATTGGACCTTCAGGACCTCATATCTCCTAGAGTTTTCAACCGATCCTCTCCATATTTTACATACACATGCTCTAGGGCACCCTCCAAATTCCTACGAGTTTTTAAAGCGTTGGCGCTGTTAGTTTTCAAGTAACCGGACGTTGATTTTCTCCCATAGGTAATACATTAGAACTTCATGACGTCATAACTCAGCGAATAAATTATTTACCTTCAATCTGATTAGTGTTCCTGAAAGCCTAGGGACATGTCGCAAATAAACAAGTTGCAAGCAAACTGTGTAAAATTAATTGTTATAGATATAAGGCCAAGTGTAGAATATCGCGATGACGTCATAACGATAAAACTAAAAGAGCAATCCTCAATTTTCTTCGTTTTTTGAGAAGCCTGACTAAAAGTACCTGGTAAACGTCTATTACGAAAACTTCATTTCTTTAACCGTTACTGAGTTATATGAGCAAGTTTGAAGCTATTACGTAATGATGACGTCATAAAATCAAAATACAGAAAAATCAGTATGATTTCTGAAAAGCCCTTGGAAAACTACTGCCATGAAGTGTGCTTAGTTTTTTTCTACGCCCAACCGTTGTCGAGTTACTGCATTATTAGTTTGGGCGAAGCCGCCCAAACTATTCTTTTCCTTAAATACTTTCAACTATATTATTATTTTTAATCCTCTTCCACTATTTAAAAATTGCGCCCCTATTTCTCCTAGAGTATTTGATGTATAGACACCAAACTTGGCCACATTATTCGATAGGCACCAGAAAGAAGTGCTATGTGTTTTATAACAGATCCGACTAACAGATTTTGAGGAATGCTGGGTAAAAGGTCCCATTTTTCCCAGTCATAATACATTATGCGATTTTCAAATCGCCATATCTCCCAGAGTTTTTATCCGATCCTCTCCCAATTTCACGTGCCAACTCTCCAGGGTACCCTACAATACTCCACAAGTTTACAGAGCTTTCGCTTTAAAAACACCGGAAGTCGATTTTTCCCCATAGGTAATACATTGGACCTTCAGGACCTCATATCTCCTAGAGTTTTCAACCGATCCTCTCCATATTTTACATACACATGCTCTAGGGCATCCTCCAAATTCCTACGAGTTTTTAAAGCGTTGGCGCTGTTAGTTTTCAAGTAACCGGACGTTGATTTTCTCCCATAGGTAATACATTAGAACTTCATGACGTCATAACTCAGCGAATAAATTATTTACCTTCAATCTGATTAGTGTTCCTGAAAGCCTAGGGACATGTCGCAAATAAACAAGTTGCAAGCAAACTGTGTAAAATTAATTGTTATAGATATAAGGCCAAGTGTAGAATATCGCGATGACGTCATAACGATAAAACTAAAAGAGCAATCCTCAATTTTCTTCGTTTTTTGAGAAGCCTGACTAAAAGTACCTGGTAAACGTCTATTACGAAAACTTCATTTCTTTAACCGTTACTGAGTTATATGAGCAAGTTTGAAGCTATTACGTAATGATGACGTCATAAAATCAAAATACAGAAAAATCAGTATGATTTCTGAAAAGCCCTTGGAAAACTACTGCCATGAAGTGTGCTTAGTTTTTTTCTACGCCCAACCGTTGTCGAGTTACTGCATTATTAGTTTGGGCGAAGCCGCCCAAACTATTCTTTTCCTTAAATACTTTCAACTATATTATTATTTTTAATCCTCTTCCACTATTTAAAAATTGCGCCCCTATTTCTCCTAGAGTATTTGATGTATAGACACCAAACTTGGCCACATTATTCGATAGGCACCAGAAAGAAGTGCTATGTGTTTTATAACAGATCCGACTAACAGATTTTGAGGAATGCTGGGTAAAAGGTCCCATTTTTCCCAGTCATAATACATTATGCGATTTTCAAATCGCCATATCTCCCAGAGTTTTTATCCGATCCTCTCCCAATTTCACGTGCCAACTCTCCAGGGTACCCTACAATACTCCACAAGTTTACAGAGCTTTCGCTTTAAAAACACCGGAAGTCGATTTTTCCCCATAGGTAATACATTGGACCTTCAGGACCTCATATCTCCTAGAGTTTTCAACCGATCCTCTCCATATTTTACATACACATGCTCTAGGGCACCCTCCAAATTCCTACGAGTTTTTAAAGCGTTGGCGCTGTTAGTTTTCAAGTAACCGGACGTTGATTTTCTCCCATAGGTAATACATTAGAACTTCATGACGTCATAACTCAGCGAATAAATTATTTACCTTCAATCTGATTAGTGTTCCTGAAAGCCTAGGGACATGTCGCAAATAAACAAGTTGCAAGCAAACTGTGTAAAATTAATTGTTATAGATATAAGGCCAAGTGTAGAATATCGCGATGACGTCATAACGATAAAACTAAAAGAGCAATCCTCAATTTTCTTCGTTTTTTGAGAAGCCTGACTAAAAGTACCTGGTAAACGTCTATTACGAAAACTTCATTTCTTTAACCGTTACTGAGTTATATGAGCAAGTTTGAAGCTATTACGTAATGATGACGTCATAAAATCAAAATACAGAAAAATCAGTATGATTTCTGAAAAGCCCTTGGAAAACTACTGCCATGAAGTGTGCTTAGTTTTTTTCTACGCCCAACCGTTGTCGAGTTACTGCATTATTAGTTTGGGCGAAGCCGCCCAAACTATTCTTTTCCTTAAATACTTTCAACTATATTATTATTTTTAATCCTCTTCCACTATTTAAAAATTGCGCCCCTATTTCTCCTAGAGTATTTGATGTATAGACACCAAACTTGGCCACATTATTCGATAGGCACCAGAAAGAAGTGCTATGTGTTTTATAACAGATCCGACTAACAGATTTTGAGGAATGCTGGGTAAAAGGTCCCATTTTTCCCAGTCATAATACATTATGCGATTTTCAAATCGCCATATCTCCCAGAGTTTTTATCCGATCCTCTCCCAATTTCACGTGCCAACTCTCCAGGGTACCCTACAATACTCCACAAGTTTACAGAGCTTTCGCTTTAAAAACACCGGAAGTCGATTTTTCCCCATAGGTAATACATTGGACCTTCAGGACCTCATATCTCCTAGAGTTTTCAACCGATCCTCTCCATATTTTACATACACATGCTCTAGGGCACCCTCCAAATTCCTACGAGTTTTTAAAGCGTTGGCGCTGTTAGTTTTCAAGTAACCGGACGTTGATTTTCTCCCATAGGTAATACATTAGAACTTCATGACGTCATAACTCAGCGAATAAATTATTTACCTTCAATCTGATTAGTGTTCCTGAAAGCCTAGGGACATGTCGCAAATAAACAAGTTGCAAGCAAACTGTGTAAAATTAATTGTTATAGATATAAGGCCAAGTGTAGAATATCGCGATGACGTCATAACGATAAAACTAAAAGAGCAATCCTCAATTTTCTTCGTTTTTTGAGAAGCCTGACTAAAAGTACCTGGTAAACGTCTATTACGAAAACTTCATTTCTTTAACCGTTACTGAGTTATATGAGCAAGTTTGAAGCTATTACGTAATGATGACGTCATAAAATCAAAATACAGAAAAATCAGTATGATTTCTGAAAAGCCCTTGGAAAACTACTGCCATGAAGTGTGCTTAGTTTTTTTCTACGCCCAACCGTTGTCGAGTTACTGCATTATTAGTTTGGGCGAAGCCGCCCAAACTATTCTTTTCCTTAAATACTTTCAACTATATTATTATTTTTAATCCTCTTCCACTATTTAAAAATTGCGCCCCTATTTCTCCTAGAGTATTTGATGTATAGACACCAAACTTGGCCACATTATTCGATAGGCACCAGAAAGAAGTGCTATGTGTTTTATAACAGATCCGACTAACAGATTTTGAGGAATGCTGGGTAAAAGGTCCCATTTTTCCCAGTCATAATACATTATGCGATTTTCAAATCGCCATATCTCCCAGAGTTTTTATCCGATCCTCTCCCAATTTCACGTGCCAACTCTCCAGGGTACCCTACAATACTCCACAAGTTTACAGAGCTTTCGCTTTAAAAACACCGGAAGTCGATTTTTCCCCATAGGTAATACATTGGACCTTCAGGACCTCATATCTCCTAGAGTTTTCAACCGATCCTCTCCATATTTTACATACACATGCTCTAGGGCACCCTCCAAATTCCTACGAGTTTTTAAAGCGTTGGCGCTGTTAGTTTTCAAGTAACCGGACGTTGATTTTCTCCCATAGGTAATACATTAGAACTTCATGACGTCATAACTCAGCGAATAAATTATTTACCTTCAATCTGATTAGTGTTCCTGAAAGCCTAGGGACATGTCGCAAATAAACAAGTTGCAAGCAAACTGTGTAAAATTAATTGTTATAGATATAAGGCCAAGTGTAGAATATCGCGATGACGTCATAACGATAAAACTAAAAGAGCAATCCTCAATTTTCTTCGTTTTTTGAGAAGCCTGACTAAAAGTACCTGGTAAACGTCTATTACGAAAACTTCATTTCTTTAACCGTTACTGAGTTATATGAGCAAGTTTGAAGCTATTACGTAATGATGACGTCATAAAATCAAAATACAGAAAAATCAGTATGATTTCTGAAAAGCCCTTGGAAAACTACTGCCATGAAGTGTGCTTAGTTTTTTTCTACGCCCAACCGTTGTCGAGTTACTGCATTATTAGTTTGGGCGAAGCCGCCCAAACTATTCTTTTCCTTAAATACTTTCAACTATATTATTATTTTTAATCCTCTTCCACTATTTAAAAATTGCGCCCCTATTTCTCCTAGAGTATTTGATGTATAGACACCAAACTTGGCCACATTATTCGATAGGCACCAGAAAGAAGTGCTATGTGTTTTATAACAGATCCGACTAACAGATTTTGAGGAATGCTGGGTAAAAGGTCCCATTTTTCCCAGTCATAATACATTATGCGATTTTCAAATCGCCATATCTCCCAGAGTTTTTATCCGATCCTCTCCCAATTTCACGTGCCAACTCTCCAGGGTACCCTACAATACTCCACAAGTTTACAGAGCTTTCGCTTTAAAAACACCGGAAGTCGATTTTTCCCCATAGGTAATACATTGGACCTTCAGGACCTCATATCTCCTAGAGTTTTCAACCGATCCTCTCCATATTTTACATACACATGCTCTAGGGCACCCTCCAAATTCCTACGAGTTTTTAAAGCGTTGGCGCTGTTAGTTTTCAAGTAACCGGACGTTGATTTTCTCCCATAGGTAATACATTAGAACTTCATGACGTCATAACTCAGCGAATAAATTATTTACCTTCAATCTGATTAGTGTTCCTGAAAGCCTAGGGACATGTCGCAAATAAACAAGTTGCAAGCAAACTGTGTAAAATTAATTGTTATAGATATAAGGCCAAGTGTAGAATATCGCGATGACGTCATAACGATAAAACTAAAAGAGCAATCCTCAATTTTCTTCGTTTTTTGAGAAGCCTGACTAAAAGTACCTGGTAAACGTCTATTACGAAAACTTCATTTCTTTAACCGTTACTGAGTTATATGAGCAAGTTTGAAGCTATTACGTAATGATGACGTCATAAAATCAAAATACAGAAAAATCAGTATGATTTCTGAAAAGCCCTTGGAAAACTACTGCCATGAAGTGTGCTTAGTTTTTTTCTACGCCCAACCGTTGTCGAGTTACTGCATTATTAGTTTGGGCGAAGCCGCCCAAACTATTCTTTTCCTTAAATACTTTCAACTATATTATTATTTTTAATCCTCTTCCACTATTTAAAAATTGCGCCCCTATTTCTCCTAGAGTATTTGATGTATAGACACCAAACTTGGCCACATTATTCGATAGGCACCAGAAAGAAGTGCTATGTGTTTTATAACAGATCCGACTAACAGATTTTGAGGAATGCTGGGTAAAAGGTCCCATTTTTCCCAGTCATAATACATTATGCGATTTTCAAATCGCCATATCTCCCAGAGTTTTTATCCGATCCTCTCCCAATTTCACGTGCCAACTCTCCAGGGTACCCTACAATACTCCACAAGTTTACAGAGCTTTCGCTTTAAAAACACCGGAAGTCGATTTTTCCCCATAGGTAATACATTGGACCTTCAGGACCTCATATCTCCTAGAGTTTTCAACCGATCCTCTCCATATTTTACATACACATGCTCTAGGGCACCCTCCAAATTCCTACGAGTTTTTAAAGCGTTGGCGCTGTTAGTTTTCAAGTAACCGGACGTTGATTTTCTCCCATAGGTAATACATTAGAACTTCATGACGTCATAACTCAGCGAATAAATTATTTACCTTCAATCTGATTAGTGTTCCTGAAAGCCTAGGGACATGTCGCAAATAAACAAGTTGCAAGCAAACTGTGTAAAATTAATTGTTATAGATATAAGGCCAAGTGTAGAATATCGCGATGACGTCATAACGATAAAACTAAAAGAGCAATCCTCAATTTTCTTCGTTTTTTGAGAAGCCTGACTAAAAGTACCTGGTAAACGTCTATTACGAAAACTTCATTTCTTTAACCGTTACTGAGTTATATGAGCAAGTTTGAAGCTATTACGTAATGATGACGTCATAAAATCAAAATACAGAAAAATCAGTATGATTTCTGAAAAGCCCTTGGAAAACTACTGCCATGAAGTGTGCTTAGTTTTTTTCTACGCCCAACCGTTGTCGAGTTACTGCATTATTAGTTTGGGCGAAGCCGCCCAAACTATTCTTTTCCTTAAATACTTTCAACTATATTATTATTTTTAATCCTCTTCCACTATTTAAAAATTGCGCCCCTATTTCTCCTAGAGTATTTGATGTATAGACACCAAACTTGGCCACATTATTCGATAGGCACCAGAAAGAAGTGCTATGTGTTTTATAACAGATCCGACTAACAGATTTTGAGGAATGCTGGGTAAAAGGTCCCATTTTTCCCAGTCATAATACATTATGCGATTTTCAAATCGCCATATCTCCCAGAGTTTTTATCCGATCCTCTCCCAATTTCACGTGCCAACTCTCCAGGGTACCCTACAATACTCCACAAGTTTACAGAGCTTTCGCTTTAAAAACACCGGAAGTCGATTTTTCCCCATAGGTAATACATTGGACCTTCAGGACCTCATATCTCCTAGAGTTTTCAACCGATCCTCTCCATATTTTACATACACATGCTCTAGGGCACCCTCCAAATTCCTACGAGTTTTTAAAGCGTTGGCGCTGTTAGTTTTCAAGTAACCGGACGTTGATTTTCTCCCATAGGTAATACATTAGAACTTCATGACGTCATAACTCAGCGAATAAATTATTTACCTTCAATCTGATTAGTGTTCCTGAAAGCCTAGGGACATGTCGCAAATAAACAAGTTGCAAGCAAACTGTGTAAAATTAATTGTTATAGATATAAGGCCAAGTGTAGAATATCGCGATGACGTCATAACGATAAAACTAAAAGAGCAATCCTCAATTTTCTTCGTTTTTTGAGAAGCCTGACTAAAAGTACCTGGTAAACGTCTATTACGAAAACTTCATTTCTTTAACCGTTACTGAGTTATATGAGCAAGTTTGAAGCTATTACGTAATGATGACGTCATAAAATCAAAATACAGAAAAATCAGTATGATTTCTGAAAAGCCCTTGGAAAACTACTGCCATGAAGTGTGCTTAGTTTTTTTCTACGCCCAACCGTTGTCGAGTTACTGCATTATTAGTTTGGGCGAAGCCGCCCAAACTATTCTTTTCCTTAAATACTTTCAACTATATTATTATTTTTAATCCTCTTCCACTATTTAAAAATTGCGCCCCTATTTCTCCTAGAGTATTTGATGTATAGACACCAAACTTGGCCACATTATTCGATAGGCACCAGAAAGAAGTGCTATGTGTTTTATAACAGATCCGACTAACAGATTTTGAGGAATGCTGGGTAAAAGGTCCCATTTTTCCCAGTCATAATACATTATGCGATTTTCAAATCGCCATATCTCCCAGAGTTTTTATCCGATCCTCTCCCAATTTCACGTGCCAACTCTCCAGGGTACCCTACAATACTCCACAAGTTTACAGAGCTTTCGCTTTAAAAACACCGGAAGTCGATTTTTCCCCATAGGTAATACATTGGACCTTCAGGACCTCATATCTCCTAGAGTTTTCAACCGATCCTCTCCATATTTTACATACACATGCTCTAGGGCACCCTCCAAATTCCTACGAGTTTTTAAAGCGTTGGCGCTGTTAGTTTTCAAGTAACCGGACGTTGATTTTCTCCCATAGGTAATACATTAGAACTTCATGACGTCATAACTCAGCGAATAAATTATTTACCTTCAATCTGATTAGTGTTCCTGAAAGCCTAGGGACATGTCGCAAATAAACAAGTTGCAAGCAAACTGTGTAAAATTAATTGTTATAGATATAAGGCCAAGTGTAGAATATCGCGATGACGTCATAACGATAAAACTAAAAGAGCAATCCTCAATTTTCTTCGTTTTTTGAGAAGCCTGACTAAAAGTACCTGGTAAACGTCTATTACGAAAACTTCATTTCTTTAACCGTTACTGAGTTATATGAGCAAGTTTGAAGCTATTACGTAATGATGACGTCATAAAATCAAAATACAGAAAAATCAGTATGATTTCTGAAAAGCCCTTGGAAAACTACTGCCATGAAGTGTGCTTAGTTTTTTTCTACGCCCAACCGTTGTCGAGTTACTGCATTATTAGTTTGGGCGAAGCCGCCCAAACTATTCTTTTCCTTAAATACTTTCAACTATATTATTATTTTTAATCCTCTTCCACTATTTAAAAATTGCGCCCCTATTTCTCCTAGAGTATTTGATGTATAGACACCAAACTTGGCCACATTATTCGATAGGCACCAGAAAGAAGTGCTATGTGTTTTATAACAGATCCGACTAACAGATTTTGAGGAATGCTGGGTAAAAGGTCCCATTTTTCCCAGTCATAATACATTATGCGATTTTCAAATCGCCATATCTCCCAGAGTTTTTATCCGATCCTCTCCCAATTTCACGTGCCAACTCTCCAGGGTACCCTACAATACTCCACAAGTTTACAGAGCTTTCGCTTTAAAAACACCGGAAGTCGATTTTTCCCCATAGGTAATACATTGGACCTTCAGGACCTCATATCTCCTAGAGTTTTCAACCGATCCTCTCCATATTTTACATACACATGCTCTAGGGCACCCTCCAAATTCCTACGAGTTTTTAAAGCGTTGGCGCTGTTAGTTTTCAAGTAACCGGACGTTGATTTTCTCCCATAGGTAATACATTAGAACTTCATGACGTCATAACTCAGCGAATAAATTATTTACCTTCAATCTGATTAGTGTTCCTGAAAGCCTAGGGACATGTCGCAAATAAACAAGTTGCAAGCAAACTGTGTAAAATTAATTGTTATAGATATAAGGCCAAGTGTAGAATATCGCGATGACGTCATAACGATAAAACTAAAAGAGCAATCCTCAATTTTCTTCGTTTTTTGAGAAGCCTGACTAAAAGTACCTGGTAAACGTCTATTACGAAAACTTCATTTCTTTAACCGTTACTGAGTTATATGAGCAAGTTTGAAGCTATTACGTAATGATGACGTCATAAAATCAAAATACAGAAAAATCAGTATGATTTCTGAAAAGCCCTTGGAAAACTACTGCCATGAAGTGTGCTTAGTTTTTTTCTACGCCCAACCGTTGTCGAGTTACTGCATTATTAGTTTGGGCGAAGCCGCCCAAACTATTCTTTTCCTTAAATACTTTCAACTATATTATTATTTTTAATCCTCTTCCACTATTTAAAAATTGCGCCCCTATTTCTCCTAGAGTATTTGATGTATAGACACCAAACTTGGCCACATTATTCGATAGGCACCAGAAAGAAGTGCTATGTGTTTTATAACAGATCCGACTAACAGATTTTGAGGAATGCTGGGTAAAAGGTCCCATTTTTCCCAGTCATAATACATTATGCGATTTTCAAATCGCCATATCTCCCAGAGTTTTTATCCGATCCTCTCCCAATTTCACGTGCCAACTCTCCAGGGTACCCTACAATACTCCACAAGTTTACAGAGCTTTCGCTTTAAAAACACCGGAAGTCGATTTTTCCCCATAGGTAATACATTGGACCTTCAGGACCTCATATCTCCTAGAGTTTTCAACCGATCCTCTCCATATTTTACATACACATGCTCTAGGGCACCCTCCAAATTCCTACGAGTTTTTAAAGCGTTGGCGCTGTTAGTTTTCAAGTAACCGGACGTTGATTTTCTCCCATAGGTAATACATTAGAACTTCATGACGTCATAACTCAGCGAATAAATTATTTACCTTCAATCTGATTAGTGTTCCTGAAAGCCTAGGGACATGTCGCAAATAAACAAGTTGCAAGCAAACTGTGTAAAATTAATTGTTATAGATATAAGGCCAAGTGTAGAATATCGCGATGACGTCATAACGATAAAACTAAAAGAGCAATCCTCAATTTTCTTCGTTTTTTGAGAAGCCTGACTAAAAGTACCTGGTAAACGTCTATTACGAAAACTTCATTTCTTTAACCGTTACTGAGTTATATGAGCAAGTTTGAAGCTATTACGTAATGATGACGTCATAAAATCAAAATACAGAAAAATCAGTATGATTTCTGAAAAGCCCTTGGAAAACTACTGCCATGAAGTGTGCTTAGTTTTTTTCTACGCCCAACCGTTGTCGAGTTACTGCATTATTAGTTTGGGCGAAGCCGCCCAAACTATTCTTTTCCTTAAATACTTTCAACTATATTATTATTTTTAATCCTCTTCCACTATTTAAAAATTGCGCCCCTATTTCTCCTAGAGTATTTGATGTATAGACACCAAACTTGGCCACATTATTCGATAGGCACCAGAAAGAAGTGCTATGTGTTTTATAACAGATCCGACTAACAGATTTTGAGGAATGCTGGGTAAAAGGTCCCATTTTTCCCAGTCATAATACATTATGCGATTTTCAAATCGCCATATCTCCCAGAGTTTTTATCCGATCCTCTCCCAATTTCACGTGCCAACTCTCCAGGGTACCCTACAATACTCCACAAGTTTACAGAGCTTTCGCTTTAAAAACACCGGAAGTCGATTTTTCCCCATAGGTAATACATTGGACCTTCAGGACCTCATATCTCCTAGAGTTTTCAACCGATCCTCTCCATATTTTACATACACATGCTCTAGGGCACCCTCCAAATTCCTACGAGTTTTTAAAGCGTTGGCGCTGTTAGTTTTCAAGTAACCGGACGTTGATTTTCTCCCATAGGTAATACATTAGAACTTCATGACGTCATAACTCAGCGAATAAATTATTTACCTTCAATCTGATTAGTGTTCCTGAAAGCCTAGGGACATGTCGCAAATAAACAAGTTGCAAGCAAACTGTGTAAAATTAATTGTTATAGATATAAGGCCAAGTGTAGAATATCGCGATGACGTCATAACGATAAAACTAAAAGAGCAATCCTCAATTTTCTTCGTTTTTTGAGAAGCCTGACTAAAAGTACCTGGTAAACGTCTATTACGAAAACTTCATTTCTTTAACCGTTACTGAGTTATATGAGCAAGTTTGAAGCTATTACGTAATGATGACGTCATAAAATCAAAATACAGAAAAATCAGTATGATTTCTGAAAAGCCCTTGGAAAACTACTGCCATGAAGTGTGCTTAGTTTTTTTCTACGCCCAACCGTTGTCGAGTTACTGCATTATTAGTTTGGGCGAAGCCGCCCAAACTATTCTTTTCCTTAAATACTTTCAACTATATTATTATTTTTAATCCTCTTCCACTATTTAAAAATTGCGCCCCTATTTCTCCTAGAGTATTTGATGTATAGACACCAAACTTGGCCACATTATTCGATAGGCACCAGAAAGAAGTGCTATGTGTTTTATAACAGATCCGACTAACAGATTTTGAGGAATGCTGGGTAAAAGGTCCCATTTTTCCCAGTCATAATACATTATGCGATTTTCAAATCGCCATATCTCCCAGAGTTTTTATCCGATCCTCTCCCAATTTCACGTGCCAACTCTCCAGGGTACCCTACAATACTCCACAAGTTTACAGAGCTTTCGCTTTAAAAACACCGGAAGTCGATTTTTCCCCATAGGTAATACATTGGACCTTCAGGACCTCATATCTCCTAGAGTTTTCAACCGATCCTCTCCATATTTTACATACACATGCTCTAGGGCACCCTCCAAATTCCTACGAGTTTTTAAAGCGTTGGCGCTGTTAGTTTTCAAGTAACCGGACGTTGATTTTCTCCCATAGGTAATACATTAGAACTTCATGACGTCATAACTCAGCGAATAAATTATTTACCTTCAATCTGATTAGTGTTCCTGAAAGCCTAGGGACATGTCGCAAATAAACAAGTTGCAAGCAAACTGTGTAAAATTAATTGTTATAGATATAAGGCCAAGTGTAGAATATCGCGATGACGTCATAACGATAAAACTAAAAGAGCAATCCTCAATTTTCTTCGTTTTTTGAGAAGCCTGACTAAAAGTACCTGGTAAACGTCTATTACGAAAACTTCATTTCTTTAACCGTTACTGAGTTATATGAGCAAGTTTGAAGCTATTACGTAATGATGACGTCATAAAATCAAAATACAGAAAAATCAGTATGATTTCTGAAAAGCCCTTGGAAAACTACTGCCATGAAGTGTGCTTAGTTTTTTTCTACGCCCAACCGTTGTCGAGTTACTGCATTATTAGTTTGGGCGAAGCCGCCCAAACTATTCTTTTCCTTAAATACTTTCAACTATATTATTATTTTTAATCCTCTTCCACTATTTAAAAATTGCGCCCCTATTTCTCCTAGAGTATTTGATGTATAGACACCAAACTTGGCCACATTATTCGATAGGCACCAGAAAGAAGTGCTATGTGTTTTATAACAGATCCGACTAACAGATTTTGAGGAATGCTGG
>CAXHKU010000270.1:0-15850 GCA_964017125.1 Flabesymbios commensalis
GAAAACAGGAGTGTTATGACGTGAAACTTTAGCGGTCTGGCAACCCTTACAGGTACGACACCATCTAGCAATATCTATATTCATGCCGTGCCATACAAATCGGGTATTAATCAAAGGTCTGGTGGCTCTATGCGATGGATGGCCTAAACCGTGTAAGTTTGAAAAAACTTTTCGACGAAATTTCGCGGTAAGGTACGGCCGGTTGTGTCCCGTGGACACATCACACCAGATCAAATGATTATCAAACGATTTCAATAGTTTGAAATTCATAGTTGATGTAGTCGAATGTCTCAAACGTGTGAATTCCGAGTCATTAGCTTGATCGAGACTTAACGCTTTATAGTCTATCACTGGGCCATCGTGTATCGCTGACACTGAGGGTCGTGACAGCGCATCAGCGACGAAATTTGTCTCTCCTTTTACATATCTAATATCGGTGGTGAATTCAGCGATGAACGCTAAATGACGTGTTTGTCGTAGGGATGCGCGCTCAGTCACTGATGACATTACGAATGTTAACGGTTTGTGATCAGTATTGACGAAAAAATTTCGTCCTTCTAAATTGTGTCTGAAATGTTTAATTGTAGCATATACTGCCAAAAGTTCACGATCGAACGCGCTATAGCGTGTCTCTGCTGGGTTCAGCTTCTTGCTGAAAAACGAAAGCGGCTGCCACATACCGTTTAAAAATTGCTGCAAAACGCCACCGACGGCGACATCACTAGCGTCACACGTGATGTTAAGCTGAGCCGTCGAATCTGGGTGCACCAGAAGCGTAGCGTTTGCCAGTATCTGTTTGGACTCGGAAAATGCTGACTCTGCTTCTTTATTCCACTTCAAATCAAAATTTGATTTCGGTGACAATCTGGTATGGCCTTCGTTGGCAGAAGTCAGTAGATTATTGAGTGGCGTCAGCTTCGCGGCGCAATGTGGTATGAAACGGTGGTAATAATTTACCATTCCCAGATACCTACGCAATGCTCGTTGCTTTTCGGGTTTATTGAAATTAACGATCGCGTCAACGGCGCTAGGTAACGGCGAAATGCATTCGGCGCAAACGTGATGACCTAAGAAACTTAATTCAGATGTTCCGAACTGACACTTTTCAGGACCAATAATGATTCCGTACTCCGATAGTCGAGCAAAAAGAATTCGTAGATGTTTCTTATGCGTTGAATGATCTGGGCTGGTTACCAGTAGGTCATCCAAATAAACAAAAACCAAATGGGGTTCTAGTGAAATTAAACAAGCCAAAAGGTGTGGTAACAGCAGTCTTGTGTACGTCGGACGGTTCCACCGGAATTTGGTAATAAGCCCTGACTAAGTCTATCTTTGAAAATTTTTTCGATCCGGCTAATCGCTGCGTAAAATCTTGAATATGCGGAATCGGATAACGGTCCGGTACGGTCTGTGCATTCAAACTACGGTAGTCCCCGCATGGTCTCCAATCGCCGTTTTTCTTTGGCACCATGTGAAGCGCTGAGGACCACTCGCTGTCGCTGGGTTCAATGACCCCTAATTTAATCATATCGGCAAATTCGCGTTTGGCGGTAACAAGCTTATCGGGAGCCAAACGTCGTGGTCGGGCAAAAACCGGGTGACCTTTAGTCACAATCTTGTGAGTTATGCCGTGTTTGACGGGCTCACCCTTTGTCGTAGGGCGTGTCAGTTCCGGGAACTGGCCGAGGAGTTTAGTATATTCATTTTGAACTGTATCAACTCTGTTCAATGACAGAGGTTTAATCAAAGATAATGAAGCGGCAATGGCTAAGCCTGTACGCATGTCTCGAAGACATCTGCTTCTCAAGTCTACGAGCAAATTGTAGTGGATTAAAAAATCAGCCCCGATTATGGGTTGCTGTACATCTGCCACTATATGAACGTCCACGGATATTCGCGCTTTAAACCGACATCAACGACGCGTTTACAATTGCCGTAAGTCTTTATAGTGCTGTTATTAGCTGCCACCAGGGGGAGACTGTCAGCGCCCGAAATCCCGTTAGCGCAAGATTTCGGTAGAACACTGACAGCTGCGCCCGTGTCGATCAAATATCTGCATTTGTGTCCTTTATCTGCGACATATAATAACTTAGAGTGAGATAACTGTGGAGAACTAGCGTCCGCAGAGTCATGTCGCGTCTCAGTTATACCACCAGATGCAAGAGTCGCAATCTTGCTCTGGCTTAGCAGTTTAAAGAAAATGCGCAGGGGCTTCTGCACGTGCGTGCCTTGTCACCGAAAGTCTGGTGAAAATAGCAGACAGGTGCATCAGCCGAATTCAAAGTCTTAGCGGCGTCATTTCTCTGTGTGTTCGGCGGCGGAACGAAAGGTCGAGCGGTTGTTTGCAAATTCGTCGGCGGAGCGAAAGGTCGAGCATTATCTTTAACGTCTCTGTATTGACTATGCTGGTTACTAATGAAACCTGAGGCCTGTACATTAGGGGCAAATGCAGGCGCGTGAGCGTAGTTATTTGCTCGTCCACGTCCTTTATTTCGTTTCCTCTCAGATGTTGTTACTGTCTCTAATTTCTTGATGCGTTTGGATAGATCTTCTAACAAACCAACTAATTTGCTGGTCTCTGCGACCCCCGGCTTACTCTCTTCAACGTCTTGTTCTGCAGCCAGTGCCCTGTCAGCCAAAACGGCCAAACTTTCGAGGGAGGCACTGTCGGGTTGAGTCGCCAAATGGGCTCTGAAGGAAGCGGGCATCTGTCGTATGAACGCTTGCCGAATTACAGCCTTTCCAACAACAGCTTTGGTGCCGAAACCTGCAGTCTTCTGCAGACGCCTCAGAAACCGCGAGGGAATATCGCTTCCAATCTTCTCGCCAGATATAACTTTATTAACCCTTTCAGGTGTTGTCAATCCTCGCCTCTCAATTAGTATTGCTTTCAGGCTGTCATATTTGTTTGACCTGAAAGGCTGCAGCAGCACGTCTCTCACGTCTGATGCAATCTCGCCAGAAAGTGCAGCGCAGGTTAGGCTATACCTCTCGTCGTCATCATCGATCTGGTGGAGGGCGAATAGCGTCTCGATTTGATTAAACCAGAGCTCGACATCAGAGGCGTAGAAAGTTGCGATTCTAAACTTGGGCAAGTTCGAGGCTCGTTTCTGCGCTGTCTACCAAGGGGTGAAGAACTCCTTGATGAGTCACTCCTCGAGTGGGAATTCAAACGTCTATCCCGAGCAATCCGTCTAGCACCCGCACCTTCTAGAGGCGTTGACATGAATCCTTCGCTGTCGTACTGCTTTGACATGATGAAGTAGTGTTTGTAAAATTATTTAATTAATGAAGTATCTGGGATAGCTGGCCTATTGGCTCTGTGCCTATCCCAAATGTGTTTAAAATGGCATGTCGTATTAACACATGCCAACTATTTTTGACGCGCTGTGCGCGGACAGGTTGTGCAATGCCGTAAAAATCAGATGAAAAATGTCTGTAATATGTTGAAGCTAGAAGTGTAGACTGTAGCAAATGTTCATGCTATGTCGCATGGTGCGAGAAACGGGGGTTGCAGATTAGTTGCAGAAATATGCGTCGTTGAAGTTTCACCAAAGTGCTGTTCACAAATTCACAAAAGGTATGTATTGATTAAAGTGAAAACTGGAGGTCTATATGAGACATAAAACGTTTTCACTGAGTCACACACATGCAAAATGGTACCGTGAAAACCGTAGGTCGCAGTGGTACATAAAAAACAATATGCCAGATATAACTGTGATAAGCTATGCTAAGCTATGATAATAGTATTTTTAAATCGACCTGGGTGAAAAAAAAAAAAAATTCACACAAGACGAAAAACACATTCAAATATTTGCAATGTTTCGCAATAGCGCAACTGTCAAATCGAATATTTCTGTATTTATAAAAAATTTAAACTTCAGAAATAACTATCGTGAGAAAATTTCGTTCTCAAACTGATAGACTAAATGTGACTGTGAAGAAAAACAGTGACATTTAGTGATTTAAGAATAATATCTAAAACGTGACTGACAGTAGTCTATGCTGATAAATGATAAAGTATATCATTTCGCTGAAAAATGATATCTGTGATGAACATTCCACGTTTTTTTTTTTATAATGGTACGTTCATCACCGAATCACTTCATAAACGTCCGAATCAATCGCTCGCATCGATTCATTGGTTGACGTATAAACTGACTGTGTTCGGTGGCGGTTGGTTTATGTCGCCTGTGGTGGGTGTGTGTGTGGTGTATTGTCGGCGCTCACAGCCTGTGCAGCAGGCAGCATGTGGCTTATAGTCTGTGACGGTAAGCTTTGAGCGGTTCGTACATAGTATACAGTCAGCATCCCCGTCTCGCCTCACATTAGCATATTCATCAGCTACTGCGTGCCCAAATAAGGCGCTGAATAGTCTAGCACGATTACAAACACCAAAAAAGCGTTTCAAAGTGGACAAAAAAATCTCGCACAATTAGTGACAGAATTTCGTTTTCGAAACGATTTGTTTACACATTTTCTCCCTCAATCGTGTTGAAAAAGAAAATTTAAAAACAATTTAAAAAAAATTATTACAATCTGTCCGTGTAAAATTTGGAACACGTGACTAATAATCTCCACCAAATCAAAATGGCGGCTTACTTTATGCCAATGTGATGCGGCGACACAGGTTTACTGTCCCGATGTATGCCGGTTAGGAGGGAACACTTGGGTGCCCACGGCGAGCTTTGAGCTAAGTTAGGGAAACCAGCGACCAAGATGGCGCACACCTACCAAATACAAATACAATATTCAGCATTCTCTGAAATAACATATGATAATAGTACAAAATATTGACCTACGGTCCTGGGAATATTTTTAAACAGACCAAATAAGACCGTTTATTGACATTCATTTAGGGAAACAATTTATTTTGGCCCTAAACCTATTGAAGGTTACCCGAGTCGAAGCAGTAGTGAAAATTTCTGTCGATTTGTAGAAAAATCGTGAAAAAATGACGAGATTTCGTCTGTGGACTTTAAGATCGAGTTACCCAATTATGGTAATCAACGATAAAAATGAGTTACAGAAAATACCCACTTCCTACTCGCCTACAGTGGCATTAGTAGGATGAAGGCATTAAACAAACTCTTACGATAAAAAATGATAGACTATGCCTATGAGAATAATTTCTGGATTCTTCTAGAGAGCTGGCAAGGCCGCCATCTTGAAAAGGCGCCAAACACGTGGGATTTCGACCAAAAGTTTAGAAATTTACGCCGTTTTCGACGCAAAAAAACGTGCTTCTCTTCTGGTAACTCTTTCTGACTAATTTAAACTGGCATATATATATATTGACCTACAGCTTTCACGTACCTTGTGAAAAAAATGCTATTGATTTTTTTCAAAAAATCCCCTAAAATTAATGAAACTATCCTTGAAAACAGCGGTTTTCAACTGGCGTCTAGGTGAAAACACTGTTGCGTAAACGATCAGTCGTCAGGGGTCACCAATATGGCGAGTTGAAGGTCGGATTAACCAATATGTCGTGGTAAACCTACACCGGGAGTTCCGTTATGGGGTCACAACGGCCGACGAAGGACTCCGCCCAATCTCGCCATCAAAACTCAAATATCCTCCTCATCCGTCTGATCGACGGTATTAAACAAACCAGGAAACTGTCTTCTCTCTTGTCATGTTTATTTGATTAACATGCGATAACAGCAAAGCACAACCATTCGCGCACGGCACGTCTCTATGGACCTAGCAAGAGCGAGCTGCGGCACGTCCGCAGTCGCTGAGTATTACGCTTGAAGTGCGGGAATAATACCAAGGGCCGCACCACACTGCTCTGTGTGCGCACGTCACCACGGTATGAAAACGAGGCGGTCATCCCCGTCAGCCCGCGTCCAGGAATCTGGGGATAAGCGCCACATTGACTAAGCGATGTCAGGATCCTACAGATACATATTGGACAGTTTTAGTGTTATCTTACCATTAGGTAAGCCTAAATAAAATGTATAGTTGTAGCTTCCAATTTTCGAAAAATGTGCACCAGAGCTTGAAATATTGCAGTAGTAGGAGTAGTAGTAAAATAATGCTTTACGTCTCTTTTCGGCACCAATGGTCATTTTGAAAGTGACATTGTAATAAGGTATGAAATCAGATGGGATGAATGATGTACAGATGATGATGTGAGGGTGGGGTGACAGGGCATGGTGGGTATTGAGAGTGTCTCCTTCACTCGCCCGATAAGGGGTTCTGGGCATGCCTAGGAGATTAATCCCCAGACATGTCCAAACGTCCAGAGACGTGGCATTCTGTCCCATGTAGTAGTGGTAAATTATTGCTTTAAGTCACTTTTCGGCACTAAAGGTCATTTGAGTGACATTGTAATATGATAAACACAGTGCAGTCTATTGATGCGATGAATGATATAAACATGATAACGCGAGGCTAGGGTGATAGAGCATGGTGAGATGTTGAGAATTTTTTCCTTCACTGGCCCAATAAGGGGTTCTGGCCATGTCTAGGGGATTCACCCCCAGACATGTCCAAACGTCCAGAGACGTGGCATTCTGTCCCATGTAGTAGTGGTAAATTATTGCTTTAAGTCACTTTTCGGCACTAAAGGTCATTTAAGTGACATTGTAATATGATAAAAACAGTGCAGTCTATTGACGCGATGGATGATATAAACATGATAACGCGAGGCTAGGGTGATAGAGCATGGTGAGTTGTTGAGAATTTTTTCCTTCACTGGCCCAATAAGGGGTTCTGGCCATGTCTAGGGGATTCACCCCCAGACATGTCCAAACGTCCAGAGACGGTGCATTCTGTCCCATGTAGTAGTGGTAAATTATTGCATTAAGTCATTTTTCGGCACTAAAGGTCATTTAAGTGACATTGTAATATGATAAAAACAGTGCAGTCTATTGATGCGATGAATGATATAAACATGATAACGCGAGGGTAGGGTGATAGAGCATGGTGAGTTGTTGAGAATGTTTTCCTTCACTGGCGCAATAAGGGGTTCTGGCCATGTCTAGGGGATTTACCCCCAGGCATGTCCAGACGTTCAAAAAACACGTCTCCTTTATCCTCCAGTCGGATAGTCCCCAGAGTCACAGTTGAGCGCAACTCTATCCATCCCACTTGAGGGCCTAATGTCAAACACTCTTTTGCCGGTTGTTTCAAGCCTACCACGGCCAACATCTGTGCCTGCCCTGTAGTGACACTGCACTGACAGTGCCTACACTGATGTGGGAGCTACACTGACACCGCTATTGAGTGGAGGAACCAGGGTATACTGCTGGCAATCCGCCCAGAGATTATTGCCAGACATGTGAAGGCTACAGCTTCCCTTGAATGATTGCTGTAGAATAGTGCTTCCGTACCATGCAGTACAGCATGCAACAGACGGAATAGATCCCAATGACACTACCCGGAAGAGGGCAAAAAGTACTACTACTAGCAATCATCCCAGTAACCCCAGTAAAGCATTACACACAGAATTGTTAAAAGCTCGTATGGGATAAAAGTGTAAATACTTGACCGCTCTATGAAAGAGCCCAGTTGTATTGCGATTGTACATACTTTCTCACATATAAATTTACTTTGTTTTTGCAGGGACATCACCAGTACCATTATGTATCACTACTTCACTCCCCTCTGGTGGTGTATATGTAGATTGTACTGGCAGGAAGTTGACCAGAATACCTAAAGAGCTGCCGGAAAAGACCGAGATATTAGATTTAAACGATAACATGATCAGCAACTTAAACGACCATGCATTCCATAATTGTAAACAATTACAAAGTTTGAATATTTCTAAAAACAACCTGATGGATATTTCTCGTCTGGCGTTTTTGGGATTGTCAGACTTACGTGTTCTTTCATTGGATAGTAACACCCTGAATGTGTCGGACCTACTTAGTGACGTGTTTGACCCAGTTAGTGAGCTTCATACATTAAAGCTACATAATAATACCTACCAAGGATCGACATCATATAATGGTCAGCTATTTGAACACCTCACACAGCTTGAATATCTCAGTTTAGACGGCATTGCCCGTGCCACATTTACACAGGAATTTACCACATTGACACAGATAAAGACCTTAATAATCAAAGGTGATCAGCAATATATAGCTAATGATACATTTAAAGCCTTCACAAACACAACACTCTCAGAATTGAGAATAACTAGTAATTTATTTGACCTTGAGGAGATGGCGTTCGGACATTTGCATGAATTGTCGATTCTGGATCTGAGCTTCAATACGCGTTTAGGATTTCACAATGTGTCCAAGTCATGGTATGGTCTGCGCTACACAAAGATTCAAACTCTACTTCTGGAATCAACTGTTCTGTATCAGACTGACTTTATCACCATAAACGCCTCGTTTTATGAAAACCCTTTGCAGACATAAGGCGTTATATCTTCACTTTAATTGTATGACGATAGTGTAGATAATGTAGCCCTATATGCTGTACATGCATTGCCATGTTAGGCTGTATACTTGCTTGATCTAACAGATTGAAATCGACTTGAAACTATGTGCTTACATATATTTAGGCCAAAATAAATATTATTCATTATAAAATACAAATGACACATTTTACATGTCGTCATCAATCAATCTATGTACAACCCATGGGACTCATACATGCAAACAGGAGGTGACTGAATGTTGTTTCAACCTCAACCCAACATCACAGTCTGTGGACCAGTCATAAGGGTACAATGCTCTCAAAAGTTGATTTATTCCCAGGCAGTGATCACCATTAGGGGAGGGAGATGGGCGTGTGGCCCTTCTCCGCAAACACGAGACGTTGACCTAGTGCTGGTTTAATGCTGGGCCAGCATCGCAGACTGTTTGCTAGGTATGCTTATTTGGTGGGCAGCTGATTGACTGATCAACATCTAGCCATCCCTGTCGTGCGTCAACGTCTCTGCCAGCTGAAACGTTACAGTCAGTGGCCACGGTTTTCATATGACTGGTCTGGAGAGGGGTGTGATAGCTGACAGGGCTGCGTAACACAATTATGACGGCGCTGTTATGTCTGCCATAAGACGCAACAGGCTAATTACCGCCTGACATTCCTGTGTGCAATAGACATTATTATGTTTATAATTGATCATCAGATCATGGTGTATCTTATTACATTCCCTGAACAATTTATTACTATTGTATTGTAAAAAAATGTTTAATTTGCGTTATACAAAATAAATTATTTTCTAAAACTAATGTGAGCAATAAATTGACTCGTAGGGCATATCTTTATTTTACCATTGGACATGAAGGGTTGGGTGATTCCTACGGGGCAGTCAAGAGCTATAGCAGCGTGATGATTGAATTTTTCATACAAAACCTCCAATAGAAACAGCAAGTGCACTTTTGGTATTGGGAACTGGAAAATGAGATTTTTCATTCTAATTAAAGCCGCGGCTACAATTAGAAATTTTTTACGGTAACTAAGAAATTTAAGATAATTTTGAATTGAATAAAACTTCAGCGCATAAAGGGTAACCTGTATATGTGACCCTTCTGCAAGAAATGAATCGCATGTCGGCATCCTACAATTTGAGAAAATGGCCAATATGCATGATATGGGCTAAGAATAGCGAATTTTGTTTTTTTGTCAAATTTTGATACTTTACAGTCTGGAATTATCATTTTAACGTCAGAAATGGGTTGTGCGCCCCAAAATCATCACAATTGATTATCTAATCAAATTAGCTCATCCAGCCTAAGGCCTAAGCTTATGCCGTCTGTTGTCTCTTCTGTCCACAATTCACAAGAAATGCTTCTCCTCCCTCAATTCTTATCCGATTTCAATTCTGTTTGGTTTGTTTCAAAGAGCTCGGGCCTGTGCATTAAACTTCCTCATGGATTTCAAAAAATTTAATTATTAATTAACTTATGACCTAATTAAGACCCAATTAGGGCACTCTGTCCACAATTCACAAGAAATGCTTCTCCTCCCTCAATTCTTATCCGATTTCAATTCTGTTTGGTTTGTTTGAAAGAGCTCAGGCCTGTGCATAGAACTTCCTCACGGTTTTCAGAAATATTAATTAATAATTAACTTATGACCTAATTAATACCCAATTACGGCACTCTATCCACAATTCACAAGAAATGCTTCTCCCTCACTTCTTATCCGGTTTTTAATTCTGTTTGGTTTGTTTGAAAGAGCTCGGGCCTGTGCATAGAAATTCTTCACAGTTTTCAGAAATTTTAATTATTAATTAACTTATGACCTTATTAAGATTCAATTAGGGCACTCTGTCCACAATTCACTAGAAATGCTTCTCCCTAAATTCTTATCCGATTTCAATTTTGTTTAGTTTATCTGATACAGCTCGTGCATGTGCATAGAAGTGCCTCATGGATTTCAGAAATTTTAATTCGTATAAACTCGCCCTAATTAAGGATGAGCTTTGTGTCATTGACACTCTGGTTGTCTATTTTATCATTTCAAGAGCGGCCATCTTGGGTTTTGCCCATTTTTAAAAAATGCTGAACAAGTGTGACCAAAGTCCACCCAGCAGACTCTGAAAGTAGACATCCTGGGCTTTAAAAATCAATCATAAAAAAACTAGATATAAATTTCCCAGGTTTGGCCGAAGGATATGTTTGGCTATAAATTTTTTTATTTTTTATTTAAAGAACCTATAATCAAAATTGTTGCTATAAATTTAAAGCCATAACTCAGCTCTGAATCAAGATAATTTCATGTTCTTGGCGTCATATTAAAGCTCCAGGTGTGTGCTATCCAATGGTACCATCAACTCCATATTGTAGTTTTCCGACAGAAGACTCACTATGTACAAATGGATCACATATGTGACGCAGCATGCCAAAACCAGGCTCTTCTCGAAAATAAAGTTTTTTGAAAAAAATCCACCATCTGATAGCGCTTTATGTTCTGTGCATTTTAAAACAAATTGTATGAAAATCAGACGAGTATTTCCAAAGATACAGCTACTCAAAACAAAAAAGTCCAATCCAATTTTCTGGCATAGTACTATTGAGAAAACTGTCTTTAAAGGTAACCATTAAAAATAAGATAAATTGTAAACTTGTACAAGAAATCACAAAATTTGTCAAATTTATATATAAGAAAAACAGTTTCATTGAACATAAAAAATGAAATCGGATGGAACCCAACCCAATTACACATGGTGCCATGGGTTGGAGTTGGGCTTAAGAGGGGTGTTACCCCAAGGTCATCTCAAGGTCATCCCAAGGTCATCTCAAGGTCACAGCAAGGTCAAATCAACTAAAAAGAGCAAAATCTATGTTTTTTACCAATTCTGTTAACTTGGAAGTGTATGTGACGGTAGAACCCGGCCTAGACCCCAACATGGAGTTATACTGAACATAAACAAGAGGTTAAAGGGGAAATATAGGGGTTGGAGGGGTGATACCCCATTAAATCACACTGATGTCACCCCTGTCTGAAATGGCATAAGGGTCATTCCATCGTTACGGACGTTACATTTAGTCACGTTTTGCAACCTGACAGCCTCTGTCAATCGGTGGATAAAAAAGTAAACTCATAAATCTATACTACTCAACACCAGATAGGGTTGATTATTGTGACTGCATGATAGAAACATTTCATTTGAGATCAATATCTTTGATTTTTATGAATATACTTGTCAGCGTTACGGACGTTACGCAAAAAGGACATCATTTTACATTTGCCATGTTTAACTTCGGTTTTGTCGGAAAGTACAAATCAAAAAAATATAATTTTACCATGAGTTGTAGTTCAAGCTTGTATCTTGTATCCCTTGTTGTCAATTTGAATTATATTTCGCTATTCACATGTTCGCAGGCAACTATTGATCGTTACGGACGTTACACAGTTTCGTTACGGACGTTACATCCATTGCATTATACTAGGAATAATACCTGATATAGCCAAATAAAATATTTGATTACTAAGTCTAAACAGTTGTTTGATGTAGTAGAAATAATCTATAATATTTTCAATGATATGTGGTCCATCTGCACAGAATCAGTCACATCGCACATTTTATCGAAGTACAGAAAAGCCAAAAATTATACAATTATTTTTCAAATTTTGTTTTATTGGCCAGATCCGTAAAAAAAAATTTTAAGGACGTAATACAACATAAATCTGGGCTCAGATTGCAGGAATTAGCCCTGCTTGCCATGTGAAATCATAACAAGAGGCCAGCCGGCCACCACAATCCCCTGCCCCGCCCGCGTGATAGGAATATTCCAGGGTGCATCCTTCCCTTAACTCTCACATTTGTTTTACAGTAATGGGCCATCTTAAATTTGATCGAGTTGAGATTTTTCAGGCTATATCCCTCCCTGAAATCGCACATTTTTTTTATAGTAATGGTCTGGATAGCTATCTACCTCGGTTTGCTGCCAGATATCAGACATATTATAGTTAATTATGACCAATAGTCGGCCATTTTGAATTTGATCACTTTGAAATTTTTCAAGCCATTTTGAAACCACACATTTTGTCTTGGAGTAATGGTCAAGCTATCTGGCATGGTTTGTCAGATATAAGGCATATTAAAGTTAATCATGGCCAATAGTTGGCGATTTTAAATTAGATAGAGACATTTTTCAGGGCATATACCTACCTGAAGGCATAATGAATAAAATTACGGCAGATTGACGGCCATTTTGAATTTCATTGAGGTGAAATTTTCTAGGCTATCCTACCTGAAACCGCGAATTTTGTCTTATAGTGATGGTCTAGCTGGCACGGTTTGCCAATCAAAAATATTAAAGGTAAGTATGGCAGATAATCGGCCCTTTTGAATTTGATCAAGTTTAAATTTTCAGGGCATATCCCTACCTGAAACACCATATTTAATTTTATTGTAATGGTCTAGCTATCTGGCAAGTTTTGCCATGTATCAAGCATATTAAAGTTAATTACATGGCCGATAGTCGACCATTTTGAATTTGATAGAGTTGACATTTTTAAAGTCATTTCCCACCCTGAAACCACACATTTTGTTTTATAGTAATGGTCTAGTTAGCTAGTTAGCATAGTTTGCCAGATATCAGGCATATTAAAGTTAATTATGGCGGAAGATCGTCGATTTCAAATTTGACAAGAGTTTAAATTTTTCAAGCCATATCCAACCCCCCTGAAGCTGCGGATTTTGTTTTATAACAATGGTCCAGCTACATGTATCTGGCATAGTTTGCCATATATCAGAATATTAGAATAAATTATGGCGATCGTTAGCCATTTTGAATTTGATTGCGTTGAATTTTTTCATGGATATCCCTATGTACCTGAAACCGTACATTTTGCTTTTCTAGTACTTGATGGTCTAGCTATCTGGCATGGTTTGCCAGATATCATGCTTATTGAAGTTAATTATGGCCAATGATCGGCCAGTTAAGTAGGTCAGAGTTCATAAATCTCAAAAGGCATATCTATACCCCCTAAGGGATGTGTGTGTGCAATATGAAAGAAATCTCCCCCCCCCCCCAACTGGGTGCCCGGCGGGTTTCTAAAAACTGCTCCGGAAACGATATGCTGTCAGTTATCAGGCATATTAAAATTCATTATGGCTGATAGGCAGCCAATTAAGTAGGTCAAAATTCAAAAACCCTAAAAGGCACATCTATACCCCTTAACTTAGGAATGTGTGTGTGCAATGCTTTCCTAGATATGCTTCGCAAACAAAATGTGGACAGACGGATGTCGGGCTGGATCCGAGGCGACACCCATACCCCCTTTTTCGGGAGGGGGATACAAAATTTGTGGAAGGGCCCTCATACCCCCCTGGAGGAAGGGGGATGCCAGTCTCTCACCATCCCCCACTCACTTAGACGCTTTAACCTATAAAGGCACACATCATAAGTTTAAGATGTGTGATATTTCACTCTCCTGTCTTTTACGAATAGGGATGTGCGTGTGAAATTGGTCTAAATATACAATGTAAGTGTATACATGTATGTTACAAACGTACATACTTTTCAGCCCTGCCAATTATGACATAATTACCCCTAATAACCCTTTATATGGTTATTCAGCATATTTCAGTGCTCTAAGTGTTAATGTTCTAACTAGCTCTCATGCAAGTTAAAAAAAAAGATCTGATGGAGTGTTTATTGTCTAGTGGCCGCAGTAAAAGGGTAAATTATCATGATTATATGGGGATTAAAATGTGATCAGAAGTTTTTTTATATATCTATGTCGTTTTTGGTAAGAAGAAATATAATCTGATAATTTAGCAAACATGAAAAAGGTGAGAAACTAAGTTTGAAGAGTCTAGATAATGATGAGAAGCACAAATCATGGTTTTAATTCACATATAATAATCCTGTGTTTCAATTTACATAAAAATAGTATGATATGACTTGTTAATGCTACAGATCTATATCTGTTAGATGCTTGAAGTTATAATCTTCAATATTGCCAAATATTGTTATGAAAAGACCCATTCTGACCTCAGAGATTATATCTCTGATACCACACGCTCATTTCGCCGTATGCACGCATGGCGATTGACCAGATTTATCAGCCGTTAGTGAGCGTTACCACGTGATTTTATAACCATTCCTATAACCACTGAACTATTTTGGTGTTCACTTCAACTCATTACTTATCCTTTTCTCAATATTTAATTTGATTTTAGAGTTTGTTACAGGTAAGGGCTATTTATTCTGTTTAGTAGTGGATAAATTGAACCAGCACAATTCGCATGTCATTCAGTAATTTATATTTGCCAGTGTTTTGAAGCCGATTGTAAATTCTGTCAGAAAAACGTAAACATGGACCTTCTCACAGCAGCGCGTAGGCAGAAAAAGTAATCCATTGAATGTTTTCTATTTCTATGTGAATATAAACTCATATGTGGCGGAGTAGTGGTGTTTTATATTTGCCATATATATTCAGGACACTCAAGCGTGTTTATAAGCCTACAGTTGTTATATCAACAAAACTGCTAAAAATGAGCAGTTTTTGTCGAAACATGGCATGTGGTTACAGAGAGAGAGCGGGGTTGGCCCGAGCGACATCTATGTGTGGAGAATGGAAAAGACCTTAAATGCAGCACTAATCCAAATATCATACTGACATGCAGAGTTCAAAATGAATATATAATATAATCAATAGAATAAAACTTTTTTTGTATATTTGGACCAACAAATGGAGAGTAGAAATATTTTTTTCAGTTTCTTGTATGCTTTTAGAATGCTTTTCTTTATTACTATAAGATGTAACGTCCGTAACAATTTTTGTACGTCCGTAACGTTACGGACGTACATACTTTGCAGCACTATATGTTAGAATATAGTAGTTTTCTATTTAAAAAAATATGTCTATGCCCACCACCCTTAAAAACAGCTGTCTTCTAAAAGAGAGAGTTATTTAATACTATTTCTACCTCACGAGAAAACTAGAAAATACACTAAACATATCAATATCAATGTAACGTCCGTAACGTCAATTTTTTTACTACTTTTAGAAGTCAAATTTCATTTTATCACTGTTAACCACTAATTTTTATAAAAGACCTGTAGTTTGCAAGATGAATGCATGTCTAATTTTATTTTCTCCAGAAAATCTATAGAAACTATGGACAAATACATTTTATATGTAAAAATCCTATATTTTACAGATTTTCAAATTGTTATCTTAAAATAAAAAAAAATCAGATTCCCAGGCTCTCACAATTGTTTTTCAGTGTGATTATTTTCATTTACGGGTGTTGTCTGTACAATAAAGTCAAAATCTTTGTTAAATAACCAACATTTCTTTTCTACCTAAATGTCCACTTTCGTGTGGAATGACCCATAAGTGGACCAAAAAACACAATGATTGTCATGTTTGGACTAATGGTCGGTACTTTAATTAAATCTGATAAAGCCCAATCCAAATATGCATG